>JAWNLW010000469.1:0-20230 GCA_035042075.1 Drosophila macrospina | reverse complement strand
CCCCAATGAAACACGAAAATGGAGACTAGTTGTAGATTATTGCAAACTCAACGAAAAAACAACTTCCGACCGCTACCCCATTCCAAATATAAACGATATTCTAGACCAACTCGGTAAATCCAACTATTTCTCAACGCTCGATTTAGCCAGTGGATTTCACCAGATTGAAATGAACCAAGCGGACAGATATAAAACAGCTTTTCACAGTAGAAAGTGGTCACTTTGAGCTCGTCTGTATGCCGTTCGGGTTGAAGAACGCTCCTGCAACGTTTCAAAGAGTAATGGACCATATCCTTGGAGATCTTGTAGGTTCCATTTGTCTGGTTTACTTGGACGATATTATAGTTTTTTCGACATCCCTGCAAAAACATTTGACTGACATTAAACAAGTTTTTGATAGGCTCAAATCCGCTAACTTTAAATTACAAATTGCAAAATCTGACTTCCTCCAAAGAGAGGTTAATTTTCTAGGCCACATAGTGACTCAAGATGGTGTTAAACCTAATCCCAACAAAATAAAAGCCATTCAGGAGCTCCCCATCCCAAAAACCAGGAAACAAATTAAATCATTTCTCGGGCTCCTTGGGTATTATCGAAAATTCATTAGGGACTTTGCCCGCATAACAAAGCCCCTAACACAACAATTAAAAGGCACAAAAGCGGTAACTATTGATGAAGAATTACTGTAAAGCCTTTGCGTTTTGTAAGACATTACTTTGTAACAATCCAATATTATGCCATTGGCGCTGTTTTATCACAAAAATTAGCTGGAAATGACAAACCTATTTCTTATGCAAGTCGTACATTATCTGATGAAGAAACGCGTTATTCAACAACAGAAAAAGAAATGCTTGCAGTTTACTGGGCAGTAAAACAGTTTAGGCCTTACTTATTCGGGAAAACATTTATCTTAGTTTCGGATCATAAGCCATTAACATGGAATACAGGGCCATTTTCCACCAATGATAAAGTCGCCCGTTGGAAATTACAGTTATAAGAATACGAGTTCGAATTCCAATACAAAAAAGGCTCTCAAAACGTGGTTGCAGATGCACTCAGTCGTATCAGATCCGAAACATACATTAGCGTTAGCAATATAGACGTAGAAATTTCCAATAACCTTTCAACCAACATCCCAACTATTGAAAGACCACTTAACGACTTTAACTTGCAGATTGTCTTAACTGAGGGCATTCCTGCTTTTTGTAAGGCTTCTACTCCCTTTAAAAATAAATTAAGGCGAACAATCACTGAACCCAGCTTTAACACAGACATTGTACTGGACATCTTAAAGAAAACATTAAAACCAAACAGGATATGCACAATTTACACATCACCGGGGTATTGATGAAACACTAATGCATCTTAAAAGAAAAGTTTACTTTCCATACATGAAAAGTAAAATAGCACAGATAATAAAGAATTGTGAAATTTACCTCACACTTAAGTATGATAGACAGCCACAAAAACCACCTTTTCAAGTACCACAAACTCCTTGCAAACCAATGGAAATAATTCACATAGATATACACGATAAATAAAAAGTATAACCTTACATTAATAGATAATAGATAGAATAGATGCATAACCGTCGATACTTCCCTGAAAAATTTTTTTAGTCTTTTTGGAATACCTAAAAAACTAATCTATGACCAAGGTGCAGAGTTTTCCGGCAGTATATTTAAAGATTTCTGCAATCAATATGACATCGAATGTCATGTAACTTCCTTCCAACAGTCGTCCAGCAATTCTCCGGTAGAGCGACTACATTCAACACTTACCGAAATCTATAGAATTATCACGGAACTAATACAAAAACAAGTCAGGCAGCTACCGTCGTACAACGTCTGTGGTAGACTCTGAACTAATCGGGGAAAGCCAAAAAAATAAAGCAAATATAAAACTAATTTAAAGCCAAATAAGCTTAAGCAATGTTCAACTCATTATCGTTCGTTCTTGGAAGAGAACAGCAATAGTGAGTGAACGCGCAAGAGCGAAAGGGAAAACAAACAACCGTTACTTTTTTTGCGCGTTGCTGTGTATACACGTATAACTTGTAACTGTACAGCGCGCGTCTGTTTTTACTGAGATGCTTATGAAAACTATGCTGACAAATCAATTGGTGGTTAAAAACGCGTCTTGTGCATATATATTGCTTTTATAAAATTTTAAAAACATAAAACTTTTGTTTGGGTTGCACCGAGATTCGAACCGCAGACCTCTCACACGCAAATCGTACGTCCTATAGCTTGAGCCACCACCTTACATACTGCGCAGTCGGCAACGTCAATACATATACAGCACGAGTTTTTGCATTTGTCATATATATACATATATGTATACGAATTTCTAACGAAATTTGGTTATTGCTTTCTTTTAAATTCTTAACATTTTCTGACAAATAAGGCAAAATTAATAATATATGTATATATAAAATGAAAGTTATTAATTTAAAATTATTAAAAAATGTAATTTGGAATTGTCAGCAGTGGGATTCGAACTCGCGCCTGTGCGGCAATTTTGGCCGCAGAGGTGCCATGGACCTGGTGATCATTCATTCCTTAATATCTTCTATGTTTATGATCCGATCGTGCTGAAATTTTCAGAAAACGTCCGGAAAAGGACATTCTCCATATGTGCCAAATCTGAATTAAATCTAAAGTCGGTAGCTTCAGTTATACGTTTTTTTTTCGATTTGCGGAGGCGGAAGGGGCGTGGCAAAAATCTAAAACAAACTTGATCTGCCTGCAAACTAAACACGTGTTGTCACCAAATTTGGTTACACTAGCTCTTATAGTGTCTGAGATCTAGGTGTTCATACAGACGGACAGACGGACAGACGGTCAGACGGACATGGCTATATCGTCTCGGCTGTTGATGCTGATCAAGAATATATATACTTTATAGGGTCTGCCACGCCTCCTTCTGCCTGTTACGCACATTTCGCCTTCGTCAAACCTAATAGACTTTGAGCTTTCTGAATTAAATCTTTTTCTTTCGTTTTTTTCGATTTGCGGGGGCGGAAGGGGCGTGGCAAAAATCTAAAACAAACTTGATCTGCGTGCAAACTATACACGTGTTGTCACTCAATTTGAGATCAATTTGAGATTGATGAGCTGATCAAGAATATATATACTTTATAGGGTCTGCTACGTCTTCTTCTGCTTGTTACGCACATTTCGCTTTCGCCAAACCTAGTAGACTATGTACTTTTAGTACAGAGTCTAAAAAGAAACCGCGTAAAAAATTGTTTTAGGTGTGGTAGTGATGATCATTTAGCATCAGATAGTAAAAAAGGTGTGACTTGTTACAAAAGTCAATAGGAATGCCATCTCGCTAGTACATTTAAGGTTATAAAACCAGATGGTGTAGAAGAAAGGAAAGGGAAAGGAAATATTGGAAGTCAACAAGAAAAACAATCAGTCAGGCATGTTTAAAAAGTGAGCATCAAACAACAGGAAATAAATGTACTTGTAGATACTGGGTGTGACCTCTCTTTACTCAGAGATGACAAATTGAAAAGAAATCGCTTATTTATCAAAATGATACCCGCAATGGGAATGGTCAAATATCAACAACAGGGAGTTGTGAACTGGAAATTAAAGCCGATTCACAGCTGTTTTTCATATAGTAAGAAATGAAGACTTAGACTTTTAGGTCGCGATTGTTTAAAATCAGTTAATAGGCAATTAAATCAAATGTGCGCAAAGTTTATAGAGAAATAGGAAAAGAAAGTTGTTGCGTGTGTTGAGTTGAAAGCTATGTGTATTAATGAAATGGATTCACCCACACATCCGTTTGAAAAGGTAGACCTAGCGAACTTATCTGAATAAAAAGACAGTAAAGGATTTATTTAATGGTTACGTCCAAAAAATCCATAACATCACCAGTTGAGATAAAAATTACGCTGAGTAATGATACACCTGTATGGCAGCAAATGCATCATTGATAAGCAAGTATCGGAGTGGTTAGAATCAGGCGTAGTTGTCGAAAGCAATTCAACATTCAAGATTGTGCTCCGATTACAGGCGATTAAACGAAAAAATTATTAGGGACAGATTCCCTATGACTATTATCGATGATGTTTTGGACAGACCTTACGGAAGCAAAATATTTACAATATTAGATCTAAAAAGTGGATTTTTCCATGTTCCATTTGTAATCCCGAATTCGCCAGCTGTTTTTGGTCACTGTATAAATGCATTTTTAAGGGACTTAATAAGGAATATGAAGTTAATAACATATATGGACGACATAGTAATGACACACAAGAAGGTAAAGAAAACATAAAAAGCTTTTTGGAAGTAGCAAGTTAAACAGGCTTGCAGATTAGATGGGAAAAGTGCCAGATACTAATGAGCAAGATAAAGTTAAAATACCGTTTAATAGAAGGGCAAGCAACAGATAATTGAAATAGAGCTGTTAAGAAAGTTTTAGAAGAACAAGAGTATGAAGACTTTTTCCTTAAGAATAGTATATTGTTTAAAGATCTAAACAAAGAACTGTTAGTTGTACCAGGTATAATGGAAGATGCAATCATAAAGTTAGCGCATGAGCAAAGACATATTGGTTAAAAAAAGACAAAAGAAATTGTAGAACAAGACTAATTCATACAGGACATACAAACAAAAGCAGTAAAATTAGTAAAATGATGTATTGAATGCTTAATAACAGAGTCAAAACATGCAAAGAAAGGAGGATATATAACAACAATTGATAAATCTATGGACCCTTTATTGAGCACGTATTCTAGTATTTTTAGATATTCTAGTAGTAGATATTCTAGTAGTTGTAGATAAATTTTCTAAATTTATATGGCTTTATTCTACAAAAAGTACAGGTAGTGAGGAAGTTATAAACAAATTACGCAAGCAAGCTACAATCTTGGGAAATCTAATAAGGATTATAACGAATAGGGGAACATCGTTCACAAGTAATGCATTCAACCGGTATTGTCCGGAAGAATACATAGAGCTACTACATATAGCAACAGGAGTCCCGAGAGGCAAGGGTCAAGTTGAACGTATTCACAAAATTGTTGTGCCTTCTTCAAAGTGGTATATGCATGTGAGCAGTGTACAAAACATTATAAATAATACTCCACCAAGAAGCACCAAAGCGACACCGTTTAAGATATTGACTGGCCTTAATATGCTGATAAAAGAAAATTTGGATCTTAAAGCATATTTAAATGAATTAATTATAATTGAGCTTGTTACTGATAGAAATGAAATAAGAAAAGAAAATTAAAAAAATATTGAAGTTATCCAAGAAGAAATGTGTAAAACTAGCAATAAGAACAGAATAGAAGGAACTATGTACGAAATTGGAGAACTCGTAGCAATTAAGAGAACACTATTTGGCACTGGCATGAATTTATTTATTTAATTATTTAACGTCGACTAACAGCAGTTGAGCCAATTATGAAAACAAACTCTTATGATAATTAAATTAAAAATAATTACAAATGTAATTTGAGTGTAAAAAATGAGTATAAAATTTAAAATTAAGTTTAAAATATCAAATCTGGGGAAAAGTTTATTATAATCAGCACAGAGTACTCGAAAAGGTTTATGCAGGGCGTAGTTAGTGGTACATGCATTAAGAGCGAGAGGCATAAAGTTGCGAGTAGGTCTAGAAGGAACAGAGAAATTAATTCTATTTTATAACATAGAGGAGTCAATTTCACCATTGATTAGTTTAACAATAAATAACACACCCAGCATGATGCGTCGATTAGCTAGAGATGGAAGGTTAATTAGCAAGAGTCTACTGGAATAAGTGGGCAGGTCAATACCAGCAACCCAGTTAAAGCCCCGAAGCACGAAAAGTAAGAATTTGTTTGGAACAGACTCTATTCTGCCCTGGTGTATGAGATATTGGGGAGTCAACACCAAGATCCGTATTCCAAAATAGACCGAACAAGAGAAATATAAAGTAGTTTTGTCGTATAAGGGTCGTCGAATTCCATAGACCATCTTTTGATGAACCCAAGTACTTGAGTAGCCTTACTGACAGTACAAGAAATATGCAAATCAAATCTCAATTTACGATCAAGAAGGATTCCTAAATCCTTTACCTGATTTAAACTCTCAAGAGGCGTCCGATCGAGCGTGAAAATAGATGGAAGATCGATAATAAAAAGGTTAAATAGTAGAGGACCAAGATGGCTGCCCTGAGGTACGCCAGAGCTTACAAATACGGGCTTAGAAAGAGAGGATCAAAATATAACTTTTTAGGTTCTAGAAGTGAGATATTCGGAGATCCAAATATGGAGTTTATGAGGAAAACCGATAAGATTTAGTTTATTAAACAGGAGAGAGTGGTTGACAGAGTCAAAAGCCTTACTGAAGTCAGTGTAAATGACATCAGTCTGCAATTTATTCTGAAATCCTCTGATAACTATAGAAGAAGAAAGTGCCAGTAGGTTAGTGGTAGTAGATCTCGATTTCACAAATCCATGTTGGTATGGGGAAATGTTAGAGCTACAAAAGTGTTGCAGTTGAGATGTAATAACTTTCTCGGATACCTTAGGCATAGCGGACAATTTGGAAATACCTCCAAATAGATGGGAAAGAGCAGGAGTTAATCGAGAGTATAAATAGGGAAAGCACTGGTCTGCAGAGAGATCCAGCACAATACCTAAGTATACATCCTGGTATTCCATCAGGGCCAGGTAATGAACTTTCTGAGATCAGAGGATCAAAAATGCAGTTAGACTTTAATAAACTGTAAGGGTAAGGTGAGTTAGAAGAGAAGTTAGTAGTTGTGTAAGTAGTTTGGAAGAAGTCGGCAAACAAATCGGCTGCAGCCTGTTGGCTTTTCTATCTTCATAGGATACAGAAGAGGGTAAGAAGGAGGATTTTCGTGTCATGTTGACAAAATTATAGAACCACCTAGGATTTTGAGCAAACTCAAATCGACAACGATTTAAATAATCATTGTAGCAACGCGAGCTAAGCGAAATAAAAATAAATCTGGCTATGACGTAACGCAAAAAATCAGAAGGATTTCTCGACTCCTTATATCATTTATAATATCGAGTCTTTGCTTGAAAGCATTGAGGAAATTAAACGAATAGTAGAAAGGTGCTCATCGTAAATGGAGATATCAGATTGTGGTGCAATATACGATCAAGTAACAAATATAGAGAGCTTGTTAGACTCTGAACTAAACGAAAGCGAAATGTGCGTAACAGGCAGAAGGAGGCGTGGCAGACCCTATAAAGTATATATATTCTTGATCAGCATCAACAGCCGAGACGATATAGCTATGTCCGTCTGACCGTCTGTCCGTCTGTATGAACATCTAGATCTCAGAGACTATAAGAGCTAGAGTAACCAAATTTGGTGACAACACGTGTATAGTTTGCACGCAGATCAAGTTTGTTTTAGATTTTTGCCACGCCCCCTTCCACCTCCGCAAATCGAAAAAAACGTATTACTGAAGCTACCGACTTTAGATTTAATTTACATTTGGCACATATGGAGGATGTCCCTTTACGGACGTTTTCTGAAAATTTCAGCACGATCGGATCATAAACATAGAAGATATTAAGGAATGAATCATCACCAGATTGATGGCACCTCTGCAGCCAAAATTGCCGCACAGGCGCGAGTTCGAATCCCACTGCTGACAATTCCAAATTACATTTTTTAATAATTATAAATTAATTACTCTTATTTTATATATACATATATTATTAATTTTGCCTTATTTGTCAGAAAATGTTAAGAATTTAAGAGAAAGCAATAACCAAATTTCGTTAAAAATTCGAATATATGTACATATATGACAAATGCAAAAATGTATTATGTATTGACGTTGCCGACCGAGCAGTATGTAAGGCGGTGGTTCGAAGCTTGGCGCATCCCAGACAAAATTTAATGTTTTTCAAATTTTATGAAAGCAATATGTAGGCACAAGACGCGTTTTTAACCACCAATTGATTTGTCAGCATAGTTTTCATAATAAGCATCTCAGTAAAAACAAATGCGCTGGATAGTTACAGTTATACGTGTATACACAGCAACGCGCAAAAAAAGTAACGGTTGTTTGTTTTCCCTTTCGCTCTTGCGCGCTCCATCATTATTGCTGCTCTCTTCCAAGAACGAACGATAATAAGATGAACATTGCTTAAACTTATTTGGCTTTAAATTTAGTTTTATATTTGCTTAATTTTTTTTGCTTTCCCCGATTAGTTCAGAGTCTCTCACAGTCTTCGCAAGACTGTAGCTGCCTGACTTGTTTAGAATTGTCCCTGATCTGATTTTTGTATCTGATCGTCTCTGTAGTTTACTATCTCGCAATCATCCTTTAGTATTTCCTGAAGATCCCTCTCATCCGGCTGTTGAGTTAGTTATGCCTTCTTGTGAGCCAACTCCTTCTACTTATCCAATGATTATATCTCATTGCTTTCTCATTGTAAATCTTTCTTCTTACCCTCTTTTGTATCCTATGAAGATAGAAAAGCCAATTCTGATTAGTCTGCAGCCGATTTGATTGACGACTTCTTCCAAACTACTTACTCAACTACTAACTTCTTTTTCATTCACCTTAACCTTACAGTTTATTAAAGTCTAACTGCATTTTTGGTCCTCTGATCTCAGAAAGTTCATTACTAAATGAACTAAATTCAATCAAGCCCAGTTGTTCACCTGGCCCTGATGGAGTACCAGTATGAATACTTTGGTATTGTGCTGGATCTCTCAGCAGACCAGAGCTTTCCCTACTTATACTCTCGATTAACTCCTGCTCTTTCCCATCTATTTGGAAGGAATCATATATTGTTCCTCTTCATAAAGATGGATCTAAGCTTGACGTTTAAAACTATAGAGGTATTTCCAAATTGTCCGCTATGCCTAAGGTGTTTGAGAAAGTTATTACATCACAACTTCAACACTTTTGTAGCTCTATCATCTCGCCATACCAACATGGTTTGTGAGATCGAGATCTACTACCACTAATCTACTGGAACTTTCTTCTTTAATTATTAGAGGATTTCAGAATAAGATGCAGACTGATGTCATTTACACTGACTTCAGTAAGGCTTTTGACTCTGTCAACCACTGTCTCCTACTTAATAAACTAAATCTTATCGGTTTTCCTCATAATGTCCATATGTGGATCTCCGAATAAATCACATCTAGAAACCAACAAGTCAGGCAGCTACAGTCGTGCAACGCCTGTGGAAAACTCCGAACTAATCGGGGAAAGCAAAAAAAATAAAGCAAATATAAAACTAAATTGAAAGCCAAATAAGCGCTTAAGCAATGTTCAACTCATTATCGTTCGTTCTTGGAAGAGAGCAGCAATAGTGAGTGAGCGCGCAAGAGCGAAAGGGAAAACAAACAACCGTGTCTTTTTTTGCGCGTTGCTGTGTATACACGTATAACTGTAACTGTACAGCGCGCGTCTGTTTTTACTGAGATGCTTATGAAAACTATGCTGACAAATCAATTGGTGGTTAAAAACGCGCCTTGTGCATATATATTGCTTTTATAAAATATTAAAAACATAAAAATTTTATTTGGGATGCACCGAGATTCGAACCGCAGACCTCTCACACGCAAATCGTACGTCCTATAGCTTGAGCAACCGCCTTACATACTGCGCAGTCGGCAACGTCAATACATATACAGCACGAGTTTTTGCATTTGTCATATATATACATATATGTATAAGAATTTCTAAAGAAATTTGGTTATTGCTTTCTTTTAAATTCTTAACATTTTCTGACAAATAAGGCAAAATTAATAATATATGTATATATAAAATAAGAGTAATTAATTTATAATTATTAAAAAATGTAATTTGGAATTGTCAGCAGTGGGATTCGAACTCGCGCCTGTGGGGCAATTTTGGCCGCAGAGGTGCCATGAAAATGGTGATCATTCATTCTAATATCTTCTATGTTTATGATCCGATCGTGCTAAAAACGTCCGCTACGGGACATTCTCCATATGTGCCAAATCTGAATTAAATCTAAAGTCGGTAGCTTCACTTATACGTTTTTTTTCGATTTGCGGGGGCGGAAGGGGGCGTGGTAAAAATCTAAAACAAACTTGATCTGCCTGCAAACTATACACGTGTTGTCACCAAATTTGGTTACTCTAGCTCTTATAGTCTCTGAGATCTAGGTGTTCATACAGACGGACAGACGGTCAGACGGACATGGCTATATCGTCTCGGCTGTTGATGCTGATCAAGAATATATATACTTTATAGGGTCTGCCACGCCTCCTTCTGCCTGTTACGCACATTTCGCCTTCGTCAAACCTAATAGACTTTGAACTTTTAGTTCAGAGTCTAAAAAGTATTATTTTGATCCTCTTTTCTAAGCCCGTCTTTCTAACCTCTGGCGTACATCAGGGCCGCCATCCCAGAACGAACTATTAGTGAGTTGAACATTGCTTATTGCTAAAGCAAAAAAAGGTTTGCTACAAGGGGCGGGCAATGAAACGAAAATATGAAGTGTGATATTTTGACTTTGTCGGCTGCCGAAGTCGTTCGTGGGTGGCGCACGGCATGGAGCGTTAGAATGTCAATCAAGGGATGGCGAGTTCGAGTCTCGATTAATTCGTTTTGCAACCTATACAGTTTTTTATATGCGTAATATTAATTTGATCATAAGAGTTTGTTTTGATACTTGTTAGTCGACGTTAAATAAATAAATAAATAAAATAATCAAATAATTAATACAATTTTGCAGACACGATAAACAAAGCAGGTTTCATTTTTATGTTTATGGTTCAGCATAGCCCTGACAGTATAAAATTTAACACACTAAGACATTAGTTTTGAGATAAAATTATTCTATGTTCAACATTTGCAATATGTCCATGAAAATTAAAGATAAAGAACAAAAGATAGACAAAAGCCGGAGAAAGCCAAAAAAAGATATACAATCTTTTAAAAAAGATGTGGAAACTGATAATCACAAAATATCCGTAGGTGAATTATTGGAGCGTCTGGATACAGATCAATATATGGTATGTGCGACAGTGTTCGTTGAGCTTGTACCAGATCATAAAATTATATTGATTAGGGTTTGTCGCATTCGGCAGCTAAATTACGACTTGAAATAGATGGCCCTAATATGCTCACGCCAGCGCCATCAACCCCATGGTGGATTATTTTTTTGAAAAACATGTTTGGAGGCTTTGCTATGCTGCTGTGGTCGGGCGCTATCCTATGTTTTGTGGCATACTTTATACAATTGGCAACGCAACACGTGCCTGCTGATGATAATTTATATCTTGGAATTGCATTACTGTCCGTAGTTATCATTACAGGATTATTTTCATTCTGCCAGGTAATTTTGGCTAATGCTTCAACTATAACAGCTCATTTTTAAACATATTCCCTTGTCTAACGAAGGTACATAAGTCGAATGCAATAATGGACTCTTTTAAGAATCTTGTTCCTCAGTATGCCACAGTAATACGAGAAGGAGATATTAACACAATATCAGCTGAAGATCTTGTAGTTGGAGACATTGTTGAAGTGAAGTTTGGCGACCGCGTTCCAGCTGATGTGCGTATATTAGAATCTCATAGTCTCAAGGTCGACAACTCGTCCCTTACAGGGGAATCTGAACCTCAGATACGTTCAACAGAGTTTACTCACGACAATCCATTGGAAACAAAAAATCTCGCGTTTTTCTCAACCAACGTACTTGAGGGTACTTGCCGTGGTGTTGTTATTGCAACTGGGGATCGAACTGTAATGGGAAGAATTGCAAATCTTGCCGCAGGATTGGATGAAGTACAATCACCAATTTCTCGAGAAATTGAACATTTTATTCGAATTATTACGGTATTCGCTGTAGTCCTTGGATTAGCGTTTTTTTTTATTGCTTTGATGCTTGGATATACTTTTCTCGATGCCGCAATATTTCTCATTGGAATTATAGTAGCTAATGTTCCCGAAGGACTTTTAGTTACTGTAACAGTATGTTTGACTCTTACAGCAAAGAGAATGGCAAATAGAAATTGTCTAGTGAAAAACTTAGAGGCCGTCGAGACATTGGGTTCCACATCAACTATTTGCTCAGATAAGACTGGGACTTTAACTCAGAATCGCATGACAGTAGCTCATTTATGGTATGATGAAACGATTGTGGAGTCTAATACAACAGATGCCTTTAAAGGGTCAGAATTCAATATTGACGATAAATCATTCAATGCACTTTTGTTATGCGCTGCCTTATGTAATTCTGCTGACTTTAAAGGTGGTCAGGAAGAAGTGCACACACTCAAAAAGGATGTCAACGGAACAGCGTCTGAAGCAGCATTGCTTAAATTTGCGGAGATAGTTTATGGTAGCATTGCGCCTATTCGCCGAACTCATTTTAAAATTACCGAAATACCATTCAACTCAACTGAAAAATATCAAGTATCTGTACATGCATTTAATACTGAAAATGCTTCATTTATAGTAGAAATGAAAGGGCTCCTGAAAGGATTCTGGAGAGATGCATAATGATTATAATACATGGTGAAACAATGTCATTAACTACAAGCCTTAAAGAAAAGTTTGAAGAAGCATATATGAATATGGGGGGGATGGGTGAACGAGTGCTCGGATTTGCGGATCTTATTCTCCCAAAAGAGCAGTATCCACAATACTACGAGTTTACTTCTGAGCCGCCAAACTTTCCATTAACTAATCTTCGCTTCCTTGGTCTGATTTCGATGATTGACCCACCACGAGCAGCTGTACCCGATGCTGTAGCTAAATGTCGAACAGCAGGTGTGAAAGTTATCATGGTTACAGGCGATCATCCAATAACTGCAAAAGCTATTGCCCGTAGTGTGGGCATAATAACAAATCCAACCGCGGAGGACATAGCCAAAAAACAAGGTGTTCCAATCACTGAAGTGGATCCCCGGCAGGCTAGTGCCATCGTCGTCCATGGTGGTGAACTGCAACAAATGATAGCCGAAGACTTAGATTCTATTATTTATCATCACAATGAGATTGTATTTGCCCGAACTTCACCGCAACAAAAACTTTTAATTGTAGAAGCCTGCCAAAGGCGTGGTGAAATTGTAGCAGTAACAGGAGATGGTGTAAATGACTCACCAGCACTAAAACGTGCGGATATAGGAGTAGCCATGGGAATAGCAGGATCAGATGTCTCAAAGCAAGCCGCCGATATGATTCTCCTTGATGATAATTTTGCTTCTATTATTGTAGGGATTGAAGAAGGTCGCCTCATTTTTGATAATTTAAAAAAATCCATAGCATATACACTTACTTCCAATCTTCCAGAGATAACTCCTTTCTATTTTTCATGATGTTCGACGTACCTCTAGCTCTGGGAACAATTGCAATTCTGTGTATCGATATTGGAACTGATATGATGCCTGCAATATCACTTGCCTATGAAAGAGCTGAGTCTGATATTATGTCTCGCATGCCTCGGGATCCCTTTGAGGACCGTTTAGTAAACAAGAAGTATTGCCTCAAAAATATGCAAATGTTTTTTTCTAAAGATTATATATCCGCGCAGGCTCATCTTTATGGCATACCTGCAAATTGGAACTATTCAGACCGTTGCCTGCTTTTTTACATTTTTTGCAATTATGGCCGAACATGGCTTTCCTCCTTCAAAACTTTTAGGTATAAGGAATGATTGGGATTCAAAGGACGTTGAAGATTTAGTAGATGGATATGGGCAAGAATGGGTAAGTTGTATTTAAACTTTATTAATATACATTAGATAAAGCATTTAAAATGGTAATCAATGTATGACTCATTATATAATGAATTAAAACAAGTCAGTCAGCTACAGTCGTGCAACGCCTGTGGTAGACTCTGAACTCTTCGGGAAAGCAAAAAAAAATAAAGCAAATATAAAACTAATTTAAAGCCAAATAAGCTTAAGCAATGTTCAACTCATTATCGTTCGTTCTTGGAAGAAAGCAGCAATAGTGAGTGAGCGCGCAAGACGAAAGGGAAAACAAACAACCGTTACTTTTTTTGCGCGTTGCTGTGTATACACGAATAACTGTAACTGTCCAGCGCGTCTATTTTTACTGAGATGCTTATTATGAAAACTATGCTGACAAATCAATTGGTGGTTAAAAACGCGTCTTGTGCGTATATATTGCTTTTATAAAATTTTAAAAACATTAAAATTTTGTTTGGGATGCACCGAGATTCGAACCGCAGACCTCTCACACGCAAATCGTACGTCTTATAACTTAAGCCACCGCCTTACATACTGCATGATCGGCAACGTCAATACATATTCAGCACAAGTTTTTGCATTTGTCATATATATACATATATACGAATTTCTAACGAAATTTGGTTATTGCTTTCTCTTAAATTCTTAACATTTTCTGACAAATAAGGCAAAATTAATAATATATGTATATATAAAATAAAAGTAATTAATTTATAATTATTAAAAAATGTAATTTGGAATTGTCAGCAGTGGGATTCGAACTCGCGCCTGTGCGGCAAATTTGGCCGCAGAGGTGCCATGGACCTGGTAATCATTCATTCCTTAATATCTTCTATGTTTATGATCCGATCGTGCTAAAATTTTCAGAAAACGTCCGCTACGGGACATTCTCCATATGTGCCAAATCTGAATTAAATCTAAAGTCGGTAGCTTCAGTTATACGTTTTTTTCGATTTGCGGGGGCGGAAGGGGGCGTGGCAAAAATCTAAAACAAACTTGATCTGTCTGCAAACTAAACACGTGTTGTCACCAAATTTGGTTACTCTAGCTCTTATAGTCTCTGAGATCTAGGTGTTCATACAGACGGACATGGCTATATCGTCTCGGCTGTTGATGCTGATCAAGAATATATATACTTTATAGGGTCTGCCACGCCTTCTTCTGCCTGTTACGCACATTTCGCCTTCGTCAAACCTAATAGACTTTGAACTTTTAGTTCAGAGTCTTAAAAAATAATTACCTTTGAAAACAGCAAAAATCCCTTAAAACAAAACTTCGAACATATTGCTCCTATGAAAAATATATTTTCCATCATATTGTTGACTTGCGTCTTTCTTCTTTTTTTCTGTTTATGAAATTGTAAATTCATTCGATAGCTAATATGAATGTTATTTTGTCTTATTTACGGGTAGAATAATGAGATCTCTGTGCATGATTATGATAAACTTCAATAAATACTTTTATATCATTTTGTCGCCGCTCGAATTCGCCTCGAATACGCATTTAAAAAACTGTATAGGTTGCAAAACGAATTGATGACGAATTGAATAGGGACTCGAATTCGCGATCCATTGATTGACATTCTAACGCTCTATGCCCTGGGCCATCGACGAACGACTTCGGCAGCCGACAAATTCAAAATATCACACTTCGTATTTTCATTTCATTGCCCGCCCCTTTTGCACAAGTTTCTTTTTGTTAGGCAATGTTCAACTTATTTTCGTTAGTTCTTGGAAGAGAGCAGCAATAGTGAGCAAGAGTGAAGGATACACCCGTTACTTTTTGCGCATTTTTGTGTATAAATGTATAAATGTAACTGTACGCGTGTTTGTTTTTACTGAGATGCTTGTAAAAACTATGCTGTCAAATCAATTGGTGGTTAAAAACGAGTCTTGTGCATCTAAATTGCTTTTATAAAAACATAAAAACATTAAACATTTGTCTAAGACGCAGTAAGCCTGTTGCATGGTCGGCAACCTGAATACATATACAGTACGAGTATTTGCATTTGTCATATAAATAATTACGAATTTCTAACGATATTTTGTAATTGCTTTCTCTTAAATTCTTAATATTTTCTGACAAATAAGGCAAAACTAATAATATATGGTTAAGTAAAAATATAAGTAATTAATGTATAATTATTAAAAAATGTAATTTGGAATTGTCAGCAGTGGGATTTGAACTCGCGCCTGTGCGGAGTAGACATGGCCATTGTCCCTGCGATGCAGTGACTAGCGTTAGTTCTGCAAAGGCTGGCTATTCATTTTCTCCAAACAAAAACAGTACCATCTAAGTAAATTAATATCTATTTTATGTATATATAATAATTCACCTGTTGGTATATGTTTAGATAACTTATAGATAATTTTGTTACTAATTAAAAACACACACACACACACAGTTTTGTTTATTGAACAAGTGCGGAGTTGTTTTTTTCCACCGTCCCGCACTTTCGCCCTGCAATTTAAAAGGAGGACCGGTTACTGGATATCTGTGTGAGTGCAGGAAGACTTTCCTGTCAGAGTCACCGCCAAATTCTGGTCCTGTTTTGTTGGGGCTCTCGCGCTTTGGACCAGAGTGGTGGACGAGAGTGGTAGACGAGAGCGGCGAGGGGGTCGCGCATTATCTCTTTCTGAGTTTGAAAACAAGTCAGGCAGCTACAGTCGGGGTACGACTTTGGGAGACTCTGATCTTATCGGGGAAAGCAAAACAATTAATTAATGCTCTATGCTCTGGGCCACCGACGAAAGACTTCGACAGCCGACAATGTCAAAATTGAATGAAATTTTCAAAAAACGTCCGCACAGGAACATCCTCCATATGTGCAAAATCTGAATCTAAATCTAAAGTCGGTAGCTTTAGTATTAGGTTTTTTTCGATTTGCGGGGGCGGAAGGGGGCGTGGCAAAAATGTAAAACAAACTTGATCTGCGTGCACACTATACTCGTGCTGTCACTAAATTTGGTTACTCTAGCTTTTATAGTCTCTGAGATCTAGGTCTGCTCGAGAATATATACACTGTTACGCACATTTCGCTTTCGTCAAACCTATTGGCCTATGTACTTTTAGTACAGAGTCTTAAAAATGTATTTCTGGCAAAGGTACAACTGTGCAAAGAGCCAAAATTCGCTGACATATATTGTATGAGTTGCTGGACCTGGTTGCCTTTTTTAAATTGTGTTCGATTTGAGAAGTTGCACAAAAATGGATCGTCATATTATAGATTTGGGAAATTCAGATATATTTAGTTTAGCAGTAATAATTTTGCTATAAAGAACTGTTCAGGGTATTATACTGCTGCGTCTGCTCGATTTTTTTAGGTGTTTAAAAATTACGTATTTACATATTGGTCTAATTTATCTCATTTTCTGTTATTGGAATGAGTGGCCAAATTGCCTACTAGGCTTGGGAAGGGCTTAATATCTTCGGCAAACCGAAAATATACTTTCTTCCATCTTATTTTTAATTTTATTCTCCCATTTTGCAGACTTATAGAGAGCGCAAGGAACTCGAATACACCGCCAGTACAGGATTCTTTGTGTCTATAGTCGTGACTCAGTGGTGTGATTTAATAATTTGTAAGACTCGACGAAATTCAATAATACATCAGGGAATGCGGAACCATGTACTAAACTTGTCATTAGTATTTGAAACTGCTATCGCATGTATTATATGCTACACACCTGGTATGAAAAAGGCTTTACGTATGTACCCTGTGAGGTGAGTTAAGCAAATCATAAATATTATTTATTAATCAGACGATTTAACAGATTAATTTGGTGGATATACGCTGTACCATTTGGACTACTTATAGTTTTATTTGATGAAGGACGGCGGTATCTTATACGGAAAAGCCCAGGTGGATGGGTGGAACAGGAAACCTACTATTAGCTACCAAGTTTTGGAGACATTATGCAGAATTAAAAAATTTCAATTATTTAAAAAACCAATATTAATGGCAGCTGAGCTATTTAACCACAAAATCCATTAGGGCTGACAGTTTTCTGTTCTTTTTTCAATCGAAATTATTCTACAAGAGTGGAAATAAATAAAGCGAATACTCTTTATATATATATGTATATGTATGAACATTATATATTCTTGAGACGATATAGCCATGTCCGCCTGTCCGTCTGTCCGTCCGTATGAACACCTATAGCTCAGAGGCTATCAACAATAACAACAAGACACGCTGAGAGTTCTAATCTCGCTGCTGACAATTACAACTTTTAATTTTTTAATAATTCAAAATTTTAAATTGAAGTCTTTCCTTTTCCCGAGTCCCCACAATCAATGGAGATCAACTGTAGCCTTACGGTACTATACTGTGGCTGGCGCCCCGACTCACAGCCCCAACTAAGCGTGCAATATTATCGTAGTTTGATCCTCGTTGTTATTTTTTGAAGAAATGTTATATTGAAAAATATTTTAGTAATCTTATAAAACATTAAAATAAAAGGTAACAAATATTGATAATTTATCTTTGGTGGCTTTTCTCAGTTTACCATACATATGTGTGGAATTTATTTAAATAGCTTTACGCAAGCCATCAATTTCAACTTTTTAGACTCTGAACTAAAAGTTCACAGTCTATTAGGTTTGACGAAAGCGAAATGTGCGTAACAGGCAGAAGGAGGCGTGGCAGACCCTATAAAGTATATATATTCTTGATCAGCATCAACAGCCGAGACGATATAGCCATGTCCGTCTGTCCGTCTGTCCGACTGTCCGTCTGTATGAACACCTAGATCTCAGAGACTATAAGAGCTAGAGTAACCAAATTTGGTGACAACACGTGTATTGTTTGCAGGCAGATCAAGTTTTTTTAGATTTTTGCCACGCCCCCTTCCGCCCTCGCAAATCGAAAAAAACGTATTACTGAAGCTACCGACTTTAGATTTAGATTCAGATTTGGTACATATGGAGGATGTCCTATTTCGGACGTTTTCTGAAAATTTCACCACGATCGGATCATAAACATAGAAGATATTAGAATGAATGATCACCATTTTCATGGCACCTCTGCGGCCAAAATTGCCCCACAGGCGCGAGTTCGAATCCCACTGCTGACAATTCCAAATTACATTTTTTAATAATTTTAAATTAATTACTTTCATTTTATATATACATATATTATTAATTTTGCCATATTTGTCAGAAAATGTTGAGAATTCAAGAGAAAGCAATAACCAAATTTCGTTAGAAATTCGTATATATATATATATATGACAAATGCAAAAACCCGTGCTGTAGTTCAGAGTCTCCCACAGTCGTACCCCGACTGTAGCTTCCCCACTTGTTATATTAACAATTAAGTAATTCTCTGCTGTTTTTTAGACTCTGTACTGAACAAAGTCCTTTAATTTTGAAGAAAGCGAAATGGGCGTAACAAGTATATATATTATTGATTATCATCATCAGCGGAGCCATGTCCCATGGCTATAATGTAAAATGGGGCCGATATATCTAATTTCGTAACTACACTCTTACGTATCTATGTGCACAGATCAAGTTTATTTTAAATTTTTGCCACTTCTTTCCGACCGTGCAAATAGAAAACAAGTCAGGCAGCTACAGTCGTGCAACGCCTGTGGTAGACTCTGAACTAATCGGGGAAGCAAAAAAAATAAAGCAAATATAAAACTAAATTTAAAGCCAAATAAGCACTTAAGCAATTTTCAACTCATTATCGTTCGTTCTTGGAAGAGAGCAGCAATAGTGAGTGAACGCGCTAGAGCGAAAGGGAAAACAAACCGATACTTTTTTTGCGCGTTGCTGTGTATACACGTATAACTGTAACTGTACAGCGCGCGTCTGTTTTTACTGAGATGCTTATGAAAACTATGCTGACAAATCAATTGGTGGTTAAAAACGCGTCTTGTGCATATATATTGCTTTTATAAAATTTTAAAAACATAAAAATTTTGTTTGGGTTGCACCGAGATTCGAACCGCAGACCTCTCACACGCAAATCGTACGTCTTATTACTTGAGCCACCGCCTTACACATTGCTCGGTTGGCAACGTCAATACATATACAGCACGAGTTTTTGCATTTGTCATATATATGTATATATATATATATATATACGAATTTCTAACGAAACTTGGTTATTGCTTTCTCTTAAATTCTTTTTTTTCTGACAAATAAGGCAAATTTAATAATATATGTATATATAAAATAAAAGTAATTAATTTATAATTATTAAAAAATGTAATTTGGAATTGTCAGCAGTGGGATTCGAACTCGCGCCTGTGCGGCAAATTTGGCCGCAGAGGTGCCATGGACCTGGTAATCATTCATTCCTTAATATCTTCTATGTTTATGATCCGATCGTGCTAAAATTTTCAGAAAACGTCCGCTACGGGACATTCTCCATATGTGCCAAATCTGAATTAAATCTAAAGTCGGTAGCTTCAGTTATACGTTTTTTTTCGATTTGCGGGGACGGAAGGGGGCGTGGCAAAAATCTAAAACAAACTTGATCTGTCTGCAAACTAAACACGTGTTGTCACAAAATTTGGTTACTCT